>OX463844.1:33093956-33139474 GCA_949825065.1 Odontocerum albicorne | reverse complement strand
TATATATATATGTTTAGGTATAAATTTTCACGATGGGGTAATAAATTTTTTTGTTTATTTTCGGGTACATCGCGTACTTTGTCATTTATGTGACGTTTCGAGTACACCTGGGTACTCATCTTCAGACTTTTGACGGATAACCTCTCGGTTTGCTAGTCGTTTTCTTACTGATCGTTTCGAGTATTGGTTGGTAGAGGCGTTAGTTTCTGTGTCGTGCTGATTGTTAGCTTGGTTACCTGGGTTACCTTGGTTACCTTGGATACCTTGGTTACCCTGGTCATCGGTAGAGGCGTTAGTTTCTGTGTCGTGCTGATTGTTTGCTTGGTTACTTGGGGCACAGATAATTTGTTGTTTGTCGCTGGTACTTTTTTTAAAAGTTTAAATTGTAAATTAACTCGAAATATTGTAAAAAAAGTAAAGCTCCAAATGAATGCATCAATGTCAGTGGCACAGGGTGACAGTACTTCTAAATATGAGAGCTTTAGAGGGTTACTCGAGCGAACAGTTCCGCTATAGATCTGTTGAGATACAACTTGTTTTTGTTCGCAGAACTAAATCCCGCCGTATAAACATGCCGAGAGCGTCAAAACGCTACGTATCATTGTAAACCAGAGTAAATCGCTGATGACAGGCCACTGGTTGTTCTAGTACAGTGTAGAAGCAAAGGCAGCAAATAAAATATGTAGCTCTCAAACTGTAAAAACACAAAAAAATCAGTTTATGTAAATTCGATATATTTTACTTTTATACACGGGTTATTTTATTTTATTATATAATGTACGGTCTATTAACGATATTAAAAAAGGTAACAAAAGTAATACTCAAATTAGAATTTTGAGTGCGCATGAATGTAAATACATCTAGACACAACACTTTTAACAATTTACAAAAAAAAATATCGAAAAATAGTACGCACATGCATACCACCCACCACACATAAAAACAAACTTGACACAGGTCAAAACTCAGGCAATCAAAGACAAAACATACAAAAATAAATATTGAAATCGATGAAAATAATAAATATATGCATACGCATAATCAATCCACTCCAATAAAAAAAATGCACATAAAAAATTTAACACATATACAGATATTTCGAAAAGTTTGAGAAAAACAAAGTCAACGAAAAGAGAATAACAAATAAACCAACGTGCGTTATGCCGTGGCGTCGGACTTATGGTTCATAGAGACAAAAACTCCCTCTTATCTAAGAGAACCTTTAAAGGTATTAAGACTATCACCAAACATGCCCGCGACTCCAGCATAGTCATTGCCCAATTTATGCAATCAAGGTACGGGAGATTTCGCATTCTAGTGCGTTTGTAGAACTATCGCACCGGATCATGAGGTAAAGTTTTAGGTTTTAGCTTTAAAAAGCATTTAAAGACAGCCCTTTTTATAAAATGTCCTTTCATTCTAATAAAGCTTGGATTTTTTGTAAAACAGACAAATTTTGACTAGAAACTCCGGCAAGTATTCGCGGGGTTCGATTCCAAAATTTAAATGTACGTTTCACCCCTGGATCGAATGATTTATTTTGCAAATGTTCAAAAATATTATGACCAGGACTTGAAATCACATGAAAAAAGGAACATATTAAAACACGAGAAAATAACTACTAAAACCGTAAATAGGATAAAAATAGTTCTTTGTATATTGTGTTACCTAACGTAAGATCTTATTTTGTAGCTACAATTACTATTTGATTCAATTTTCAAAATAGACAATCAAATTCTTTGTAAAAACAATCGTGTGAGAAGTCACCAAAAGCTTGTTCAAAAAGGTGTGTTCTCGGATTAGGGACAATTTTACAGTGGATGTATTGGACGTGTGCGTCACGCCTGTAATGTGTATATACTTGTATGTGGTATATTGATCTGAAACCTTGTTGATATGTAAATCCTTGATAATTTGATATTTGAAATATGAAAATCCTTGTATTTTGTATATGTTTGTATGTAAATCCTTGATATTTGTAATGTTTAATATATTTGTGTGAATTCGTAGAAATGTTGTTATATGATAAATTCTTGTGAAAATAAATATGTTACTTTGGGTCCGATCGGTATCACGACCGCAAAGGAAATAAGGACTTGTGGGCGGGGCGTCGTGACTAGGTTACGGACCGGTCGGTTTAAGCAATGCTCGAAACCCCGAAAGTTGTTGTATTTCGCGAGGTAT
The DNA here is from genome assembly GCA_949825065.1 of Odontocerum albicorne. Lineage (NCBI taxonomy): Eukaryota > Metazoa > Arthropoda > Insecta > Trichoptera > Odontoceridae > Odontocerum > Odontocerum albicorne. The sequence goes on along the minus strand of OX463844.1, from coordinate 33,137,290 downwards.
GAGCGCTTGTGATGACCGACCGACCATTCATAAGAAAGGTCCATTTTATTTTTGAAATACTATCCAAGTCCGTTCTACATACCCGATGAAGGAGTAAGGTGTCCGTAAATCGGACCGACACTCCGAGTAAATTATCGACTTTGATGATATTTTTGAAATATATTCTCAGTACGAACCGACTTCACTGTGTTTTTACTTGAGCCCGCTACCGACCTGCCTAAGAGGAATCTCTTCACCCCGCTACCTTATTCTCATCGATCTACGCTTCTGGAACCGCGACTCAATTTTTCGAGCACTGCGCAGCAACCAATACACCTACGTTACAGTTCATTTGTACCCTGTCCGGTACAGTGGAGTTATCAAAATTCTGCCGTACGTAGCGTCACTGATACAATATTCCACTGAAAAAGTAAGATAAGATGGCTCTATTTATCATAGAGATGGAAAATAAATATTAAGTTACATTTCAATTTACTAAAATGCGTTGAATCAAATTCGATATAGAAGATTTATAAAATTCCCAAACTTTTTTATTTTCAAGATATCATATGTAAACCTTTGAACTTTGTTATATTCATTGCATTGAAATAAATTTTGTTGAAAAAAATTACACGTGGTTATTCGAAGACAGGAAATAGGTAAGAAGTTTAAGCACCACTGAGCTGGCGCATGACATGTGACAGCCATTACAGGGTACTCAGAACGGACCAGTAATGTTTTTCCCTCGGACTATTGGAGCGTGACAAAACGAGCAAGCTTTGCTGACTGTTGACGTACACTAAAACCTCGGGAAACAGATCTTTGAAAGTAACCACACATATGTAGTTTTAATTTTAGACAAGTATTATACTCACATTTTAATCAAGATATGGAATGAAAAGGTGGCAAAAGGAAGTAATGCGAAATATATATATTGAAAAAAAACGACATTGAAATAAATATGCCAAACGAACAAAAGAAACATGATTAACATTGGAAAACAGTGAGAATCACATGTGCTACTCGTAACTCGCTTTGAAATTCAAGACACATCGGTCTCCCAAATTAAGAAGCATGTTGAATATAACGGAAAGAGATAAAAATTATAACAGGAGATAAATTGTAGACCCCACCTCTTCTCTCACGCATGCGTAGAAAGCGAAGGGCAATGACTGTATATCTCTCTTAAGTAAAACTCAATACTCTTAATTTGGGGTACCGCTCCGTGATGACTTTCAAAGCGAAGTGGCAACCAATTCTCTATAGTGGAACATATGTGTATTTGGCACACCCTTCTATTCAAAATCACTCTTGGACAAAAAAAAGTCCAATACCATACAGAGAACATACTCAATGTATTTTCGTTGGATATAGAAGAAAATGTAAATAAAGCAAATAAACATACCATGCCTCAAAAATCTCTACAGAATGGAAATCAAGTTCGTCACGGAGCATTTTACTGAAAACCTAAATCCATAGATGGCCAAGTCCAAAGATTCTACAAACGATTTAGGGGGATCCATGGTCAGTCATCAATTGGGCCAAATAACGCTTAAAGACGGACCACGCAATCAGTCTGAAACTTTGAGCGATCAACTCGATAAACAATACTTCCTCATAGTGTACTCAATGCTGAGCGTCGTGGTCCTCTGCCATGTCTCGAACTCTGCACACTACCTGTCTCCATCCCTCCCGGTCCTGGGTCGGGAGGGATAGATACAGGTGGTGTGCCGAGCAAAAATAATACATCGCGAGTAAATAATTAGGAAAAACGTATTTTGCGACAATATGACAACAAATATAAAAATCTCGAATCTTAAATTATTCCTTAATATTCTTGATATCAACTTTGAAACACGTTTAAAACTTGAGAACTGAATTTGAAGGACAAAGAACTTGAATTGGGCAATTAAAATATCACATATTGCGGATATAACAATTTGTCGATATATGGTACATACTGAACACTGGAGTTTTCCAATTGGGGCAAGTATGGTAGACGATTGAGCGCCAGAAGTTTTAATACCATGACATATTTATAAATCTATTCGTTCCTCAACATCAATACATCGTCTCATATCACGTCTTACATGTCTCTTTCACGACTTCTTTAGCTATCTCTTCCACGACTTCCCCTCACGTTTGCGTCGTAGATTTGTTATATTTTCAAAAAATTATATTAAGCTATTGTCACTCTCTTTTTAAAAAAATATGATATTTAGCTTGTACTTTTATTTTTTTTAAACAACAATTATATTTAGCTTCTGTCACATTTTTTGACAAAAATGATACTAAGATTTTATCCGTTTTTTAAACAAAAATAATACTTAGCTTGTATGACTAAAATTATATTAAACTGCTATTAAATTTTTTAATAAAAATTATGTTTAGCTTTGGGATTTTTTTAAATAAAATCGATATTAAGTTTTTATTATATTATTTAACACAATTGATGTTAAGATATCAGAAAATATATAATTGCCTAGTGATACAGATATCTTGCCAAATGCATTTTGTATCAATCGTAGATACCATTGTGTTAAGTTTTCTCCTTTTTTTATGGTTATGCTTGTTTGGTAAATGAAGCACAAATGTATTTTCAGTATTATTTGGGTCTCAGTCATCAAAGAAGTATATGCCAAATACGATTGCAAAGCACGAGCCAAAAATGAAATGTTTCAATGGCGGGAAAATGTGAAGGAATGCATTGGAAACCGTAAGATGGTGGGCGAGAAGCTTCGCCGAGAATATTGAAATAAAAAATATATTCCAGATAAATAAAGTCAATAAGTATTCAAACCATTTGCTGTGGTTCTTAACGGTCATGACTAAAAGTTCCAAAAAGTTCAAAAGCTGTTTTAGAAGTTGATTTCAGTGATGAATAATAACAATGACTGCGAAATAAGCCGTTTCAGGTTCGATTGTCGATGATGATTTTAAGGCCATTCGAAATTCCTCTGGATGGTTGAAATAAATTTAAAAAAAAACTATAAACCCACTAGAATATATTGTTGACAATATAGTATATGTGGCCTTGTTGGTTGAACTCGTGTATTCCAATCAAGGGGCTTTGTTCCCGATACAATTCCGACCAAAACAACATCTTATTTACATTATTCTAGTTGGTGGAAATAAATTCTCAGACTACAATAATTTCGCCCAATTATATTGTATTTATGGAAAAACCATAAAAGCAAACAATTATTAAGGGGTTTTAGTATACGTCTTAAATGTAAGCAGAACAAAGTAGAGGTACACCGAAAGAAGAATAGATTAAGATAGTTGGATAGATTATAAATGAGAGAAATATTAGAAGTATAACTGGTGTTTTAGCACAAATTGCGTAGGTCACGTTTTTAACTGGAGTGTCAAATCGACCAGGACAAAAGTATTTCTTAAACTTAAGTCAGTCAATTAAACAAACGTTTCAAAGCGGATCTTTTAGCTAAGAATCGAGATAAGTTGCATTTTAGATAAGATATCAAAAGAGGTTACCATTTTAGCAAATTTTATGTTGGTAGATACGAGTATGATGACTTGTTTATTGTTGTCATATTTCCATAGCAACGCAAACAAATGTATTTTGGATATGCATGGCGGTTCTCCGTTGTTCACTGTAAAAATATTCAGCCGGGATTGTTGCCAGATGGCAATCCCTTCCAATCAACCAGTCAAAAATTAAATGAATGAAGTTACATGGACGAAAAAATATTCATTTTTACAAAATTTATGAACAAAAAACATAGTAAAATTGAGATATTATCAATCAAAGAAAAATTAAAGGATGGTGGGGAAGAAAGAAAAATCAGGAATGAAACACGTTATGATACTGACTTGAAATTAAGAGTTTTTTCAGTCGCTTCTTAAAGTATGCCAAAGATGGAGCGAGTCAATATTGGTTTGTAACTGGTTTCAGAATCTCACTGCATTGACAGTAAAGGACAACGTAAAAAAAGAAGCGCGGTGAATAAACAATCTCTGTTTGAGCGAAGCAGAAGTCTATAATCGTAAAGACGCTGAATATTTTCGGCGAGATATGAGGGGACGGCGCGACAGTTAAGGATATTATAAAATAGAAACAGTACGTGAATCTTGCATCTACTATATAAAGATCTTGTATCTACTCGTATTATGCAAAAAATGCAGACAATATTTCATTTCTGGTGACAAAAATATATTCGTTGAACAATTGCACACATACCTTTTGTGTTGAAACTCAAACTTTTTTCTCATTTACTTAATTATTTTTACAAATGCTCTTGATATTTGCAAACGATTGAAGAAATCCTAGTAAATTGGTTTCCTAGTTATTCAAGCGTTTGTTTTACGAAGATAAGTTATACACTTACTCAAAAATATTACTCAAATATAAGCCAACCACGACGACAACACGACGAACGTTATCAAAAATGTCCTGGTTTGGAGATATACTCGTATGTTACCTACACATATTTGTATGTACTTGTACTACTAATAACAAATGGCATATAAGACTAAAAATAGATGAAAAAGCTTATAAAATTGCTCTGGAAACTACCTACATATATACCATCACGAGGTTTTCCTGTCGTGGTACGCAAATATAACAGAAGCCAAACTTTATTTATGCAACACACACCTTTCATATCTTCTACACCAATACACCTCATAAAATTCCTACGATTTCTCTAACATTTTCACATTTACTTTATTTAAAATATCATTTAGTCGATCCAATCACACTTACCTTGATATTTCTTTAACACGGCTTGCACTCACATTAACACTGTATATATTATTCGTTTTGTTAGTATTTCTTCATTCCTTCCTTCCACATGCCCTAATCATCTCAGAGTGCTCTTCTTCATATTACTTAACACAAATTCTTCCTACTCTTCATTCATTATTCTACCGTAGATTTCCACCCCATGTAGTATTCTCAGTACACTTATTTCTACAGCATTTATTTGGCTCCTTTTAGTAGTTTTCCACGTCCACATTTCGCTCTCATACAAAGTGGGTATTGTAAAGGGTCTTTCAAATTGAGCGGTTTTTTTATTAATATCTTTTTAATTCTTGAATAAGACACACAATTTGGTTTGATTTAAAAAACTTTTTATTGGTCATTGAAGTATAATGTATGACCTTTAAACACAAAAAACAATATCCGCCAAATGTCTTGGAGCTCCCCAGATGTGCACTCTTTTGTCAAAATTTACGATGAGATTTTGGCATAATTGTGGTTCTAGCTCACCAATAACGCGAATAATATTGTCCTTCAGCTCAGGAATTGATTGGTGGCTATTCTTGTATACCTGGCTTTTCACGTAGCCCTAGAGAAAATAGTTCAACGGTGTCAGATCACATGATCTTGGTGGCCAATTAACATCACAGTTTCCGGAAATTACAATACATAAAATAATTCAACAATTTGAACGCGTTGTTGTATTGTATACGACTTCATTTTTATAAATGTCATACATTACACTTCTCAAATGTCACAAGACCCAGGCAAGTTCGCGACGCCATCTGTGTTTTATCAAATAATTAAAAAACCGCTCAATTTGAAAGGCCCTTTACATTCCACTGAATCAACAAAATACGAGAAACACAAATCGAATATATTAAAAAAACCTTAATGAATCTCGTAATAATGTTCCATACAATAACTGTCATTTTGCGCTGACAGGATTAGTTTTAGACATAGGATGTCGTGATTTAGGGCAAACTGGCGGTTGCCCTAAATCTTGGCATCTAAGTTTATTCCAGATTGTGTATATTGACCGACGTATAACAAATAAAGTGCGAAGGATATTCTAAATATCTAAATATGTTTGGGCAAAATCGCCATCAAAAACATGTTTGTCATGGACTGGTCACCGGCTGAGTGACTGAACAGAAGAGGGTAGAGATGTGTCCTCTCTACTTAACCTAAAAAAGACGTTGGGTGATTGTAAGTAATAAAAAAATTCGATGAAAACTTAATATTATCATTTCTGTACATAAACTTTTATTATTACTATGAACAAAAAGTAACGAAAAGCCTTAAAATAAAACAAAATATGTTTAATTTATTTCGGTGAGGTGTAATCGAGCAACAGAGCTGTGCAAAGAATAGTAGATTTGTAACAAACGACAGTCATTTGTTCCCGCCGGGGTGGAGAAAAAATTCTACGAGAAGGAGCGTGGTCGTGTTAAAACTATATAGAGGTTGGAATAATTAAACGAATATAGCATTTGAAATTAACAAAGTTGTTATTTGCAACTACACAAAATGAATCCCAGATTTTCATTAAACTCTGTTTATTCAAGACAAAAATTTACCAAACTCAGAAATGAAACCGAGTATCTGTAACTTCAGTATAGTTTAAACCCAGCATTACTCAGTGTTACGACTAACAAAAAATCTCCACTCAGCACTATCTTATGTAATTTTTTCAATTTATTTAGAGCGCGACATCTCCTTGTGATGTACAAGATTAATAAACGGAGTTTTTCGTAAATTATATAAGATTATGAAATTTCAATAGATAATTCAATGAAAGAACACTAATGAACCTAGATCCAGAAACCAACGGATAAGAAAATATTGGGATCTTATAAAGAGGAGATTGAAATCAGAAGAGGTGTACGTCAGGGTTGCATATTGTCACCGTTACTCTTCAATATGTACTCTAATTATGTCTTTAAAAAGGCTCTGGAAAACTCATCAAGGGGAGTGAAGGTCAATGGCGAGTGTGTCAGCAATATAAGATATGCCGATAATACTGTCATCTTGGCTGATAACATCGCAGATCTTCAAGAACTTCTTGTTAACATTAACGATGCAGGAGAAGAATTAGGCCTTAATATAAATATCAAAAAGACAAAATGGATGGCATTTGGCAGGGCAGATTACTCCGCTATGACATTACGGCTTGGGAGTGAACTGTTGGAGAGGGTGGAGCAATTCAAGTACCTGGGCAGTATGATTACTACATCTGTCGACCCAGATATGGAGGTGAAGTGCAGGATTGAAGCAGCCCGTAGTTCATTCAACAAAATGAGATCAATATTCTGCAATGATAAATTGAATCTAAAACTAAGGCAGAGAATGTTGAAGTGCTATGTTTGGTCTGTTCTGTTGTATGGCTCGGAAACATGGACGCTGAAGGTTCATACTATGAATCGGTTAGAAGCATTCGAGATGTGGTTGCACAGGAGAATGCTTCGTACACCATGGACTGATATGATAACCAATTCGGAGGTCTTGAGGAGAGCTAATTGCCGTAGACAGCTGCTGACAGATATTAATGTCCGCAAGATATCCTATCTGGGTCACATTTTGCGTGGAGAGAAGTACGAAATCCTCCAGTTGATACTGATGGGCAAAATCAAGGGGCACCGTGATCCTGGTAGAAGGCAAACATCTTGGCTGCGTAATATAAGAGACTGGGCTGGGATGGGGCGTGTGGAGGACCTGTTCCGGGTTTGGCAAGATAGAGAAGCCCTTGCCAGAGTGATTGCCAACGTCGGGGGACCTGATAAGGCACGACAAGAAGAATTAAGATATGTCATCAGCGGTATGACCAATGGTAAGTGGTTACCCAGGATTTGATTTTCGCCGTATTCTGTAATTATTTTAGTTTGAGACCTTTTGGGTTTTCTTTTCTTTATAGATACAATAATTTTACTGTATTTTAGGTACATTATTTCACTGTGTTTCGTATGCCATCTAACCCATGGGTTGGAAAAGATGCGTCTTACTAATTAGGTTAAGGGGTTCTTCCTTGTGGAGCTTAAAAAAATATACTTCCGCTAAATAAGATACGATTGTGTTCACGCAACATAAATAACTCAAATACATTTTATTTATATCAATATCAACAATGTTTCATATCTTATACATCTACGTCATCTGATTTGAAACCCGAGTTCACAAGAAGGGATATTCAGTTGAATTGAACATGACACGAAAAAAAACCATTATGTTGAAAATAAGAATGCCTGGATACAGGAAATATGAAGCGCAATTCAAATAAATACGTGAAAAGAGAAAATGTTCCGTATTATGTTCGCCCACAAAAGAAAATTTTAAAAATATTTATAAAACGTGTCTTATAGTCGTATCAATATTAAAAGAAGTTAACGGAGAAAACGACATAAAAATCTGAGCAACTTGTTTTATAGTTTTATTTTTAAACTAATCAAAAGAAAAAAAAGGTTTTTATTATATTAAATTTATATTTCATTCTCATAAAAGGTCGAAAGATCATTCGTTCAACATTGTAAGAAATTAACGAAAACAACACAATAATATATTAATGATAAGTGAACTATATGAGAGATGCCCTGTAAAAGGTTTGAAAATGAATGTAGCAAAATCAAAAGTTATGGTTATAGAATCGCAGCACCAACACATTAGTACGTATTGTCATTTTTGCAAATGTTGATATTGCGCTGTTATTTTACATAACATTTAGTGCTCTATTTACCTTGTTTCCTATCGCTACCTTTTTTTCAGTGTCCCTTTCAACTCGCCCATCACATGCAAATATACTACTTAGATTACAGAACTCATCAACCTGTTTCAGTTTTTCTGAGTTAACCCATACATCGCAAACACTGTTTACCACACTTATTTCTAAAACTATTACCTTTGATTTCACTACATTCATTTTCAAACCTTTTACAAGTCAATTCACTTCCATATATCAAGGTGGGCACCAACACACTATTACGTATTGTCATTTGGCTACTGTTTATATTACGCACTTAGTTGTATACAACATTAACTCTGAAATGGTTCATTTAGGCTCTTACCTAGCTCAAACATTAACAAAACTCACGTGACTTATCATATATTGACATGTGGCTAACTTAAAATTCTTGATAATGAAGGAAATAGTTGTCTGTCAAAACTAATGTCTAACTTAATATTCATCACTCATGTTGAATACAAATTTCTCATTTATATTGTAATAATTACAAATAAATAATGAGATAGAAATACGAATATGTTGATTTTTACATGTCATCTGATTCATAACGAATATAACTAAAAATATATAACTAATAATGTATATGAATAAGACAAAGAGGTTCTGCAATCAGACTCCCTTAAAGAAGATATGAATAAAACGTTAGGACGCCATTTTCTAGCTTACCTAAAGGCGGTACAATGTCTGTGGACGGTTCGGTTCCTTGGTATAGGCATCCTCGATAAATAGCATCCTAATTAATATTGAAATTTGAAGCAGCCAAGTATATCTTACGCTCATCTCTAAATTTTTTCATGTCTACATTTGCGTCAATTGTGGGTGTGGGCTGAAAAACATCGGTTGTTCTTGCGGCCGGGTTCGCCTTATATTGATGGGTGTATCTCAGCCGGGGGGATGTTATTTCTTAATGTATTTAAATGTATTTTCTGCAGTTTATCTTGAGATTTATGTGAAATGTATTTATATATTTCGGATGTCCATCGGGAGTCTGACATTCTGGCTACGTGTCCTGCCCATAGCCACTTCATTATTTATTAATTGTTAAACATCAAATCAAATTCGCGAATTTAAAATATGAATAATAACTATACAAAGCAGACAGAATGGTAGATTCATTTTATTTGTCACTCACATAGGTGTGTACTAAGGTTTGGTTTAATGAAGATGATGATAATAATATTTTCCAATAACATAAAACTTGTTACATACTCGTAAAACATGTTCACTTTTAGGCACAAACACTAAACGAAAAGCACGAGGTTTTCGTAAAATATGAAAATGATATAGAGATGGCGCGAGCGAAGACCAAATATGTTAAGAATTTCCAAGATATTGCCAGTGTAAACGAATGAGAGATGAGTAAAATATAATCATAATTAAAGGACTAAAATTTCGTGGAAGAAATATTATGAATCCGTTGCGAAATACAAATATGAAATTCGGTAGAGTTTACAGTTTACAAAGTAGATATTTAAGCGGGGAAACAGTTTACACGAGATAAAATTTAAATGATATCTCGTTTTATTAGTTTCTTTAAAGTTACAGTGGGGAGTCGTAAATAGAAATGTTAAAAGTTCCAAGCGCACTCGGGCAAAAACTTTTACAAAAACATTAAATTAATAGAAAATACGAAAGCTCTTTCACAAACAACTTGAAGAAGGGAACACTTGTGTATGTGAATGAAAGTTTCTGATTATTTTCCGTACGCAAAAAATGTTGGCAAGCGTTAAGTTATTTTTCAAAGGAAAAACATTTTCGACGTTTTAACTACACAATCAAGATATAACGGCCATCGTAGCCTAGTTGGTAAGACGCTTGACTTCCACACAGGTTTACGAGTTTTATTCTCGATAGTGCGTGATAAAAAACAATAACAAAGGAGCCAAGTTTGGTAAAAGAGTTCTTCTGGTAAAATAGTTCATCCGGTAAAAAAGTTCGTCTGGTAAACTTGTTCGTCTGGTAAAATAGTTCGTATGGTATAAGAGTTCGTCTGGTAAAAAGCTCTCGAGCACTAAACGTTAATGGATGTTATTGCCTCTCCATACGATACGATTACGAACGAGTTCCGAACCTATTCTAGTGGTTCTAAATCAAAGGCTCGATTAATGGGGCCGAAGACAATGTTGTTTCGGTCAATTCACCAATTCGGACAAGTTTAAGGATACCATACAATTGAAAAATGAAATTATACCTAATATAAATTAAAAAAATAGAGCTACGATGGTTATATTATCATGCTTTTTTTTGTTTCAATTATTTTACTTGGGTGTTTCGGCATCTCTATTTCAGACATCGTTATGGCATAAGATAGGACCGAGTGGAGACATAAATAAGAAACACATATACCCAAAACTTTGCTACAATAAATAAGACTGATCATGATAAATCTAATTCGATTTTCATAGTTTTTAATTCACAATTTAAACGTTTTATTTAAAAATTTAACGAAATTATTACGAAAAAATCCACCAAAGCTGGTTAACTTCTTCATTTCAGCATTAAACTTGTCCAAATTTTGAATAAATATGTTTTGAATAAGTTAATGATGTAATGTAAAAGTATGGGCGTTATCTAGGATCGTTGGCGACCCCTGTAGTTAAGCTGAAACGGCACCTGCGGGACTTTCATCCGAGAGTGTCCAACGGTATCTAAAACTATCGCAAAAAAAATGTAGTTTTGTCGACGAGGTTACTCTTACATCTCGGCGTGCGGGAGTGTTATCAATATGAACGATGACTTCTATGGTTCTAAAAGCTATTGGTTCTAAAGACTCCAATGGTTCTAAAGGCTATACAAAACGGAATTATCTCTCAATATTATCTACCGTTTACAATATTCAAAATGTTTGCATCACCAATACGGATGTGTTGAAAAGTATCGTACGAGTTAATGAACATTTAAATAAAAAAATAATTTCAATACGAATACTTATTTTCATACATGATAAATTTAAGTGGTGCGTATTATTTCTCTAAAAAAAATACTTTCATAATTTTTCTGAAATATACTTAATTGATACGGAAAAAATACCTGTTGATGAACTCGTATACGATTTTTGCTTGCAGCGGAAAATCAACACATACCTAAAAAGAAAAATATATCATTAGAAACTATATTTAAAAGTTTATTTATATCTTATCACAGATTTAAAAGATTGAAAAACTAGACATCTTTGATTATAGATACCATTTAAGATTATGATACAATTAGAAAAAAAATATAAAATAAAATTTCGACACGCAAAATTATAACTAAATTAGCAGTTGAAATGTAATAACAATGTAGCGAGGGAATTTGTTTTTTGATCAAACCAAAGTAAAAGGGTTTTAACGGATTTGGTAGGAAAGTTTCAACATCAATGTTTTGTTCTTCTAATTAGAGTTGTGTACTTTTCATTGAAGTGTTGCTATTCAAATTATTTGGAATCGATTAATTAATTATTTTGATTTACTTGATATAAACTTGATGATTCATTGTACTACATTTTCGTTACATACTATACATTAAACTTGACGGGAATATGCATATCGCAATTTCATCCAACAAACAAACAATATGTTAAAAAGAACTTGAATAAAAACGAGAAAAAAAATACACAAACGGAAATTGAATCCGCAATATCTCCAATATCAGAGAGGTATCAAACAAACTGGATAAATACGACAAAAATCAACAATAAATTGTACTTCGAAAGAAACGACGAGTTACGAATTTAGTAAGTACTTGTTCAAAATATGAACCAAGTTCATAAATTATGCTTTGTAACAGAAATAAATTATACGTGTACATTTGACAACAGGGTCTAAATCAGAATGACGTCATCGTACTTTAAAAACTTAATGAAATTGGATTTATTGTTACTAAGATGAAGTGAGATACTAACAGGAAAACGTGACACCAAGAAGTAGACCCATAACAAAAAAATAAAAGCAACAAATTGAACTATAGAGAAAGGAAATAATATGAACGGCAGTGTTGACGAGTATTGTCCCCGTGAGATGATAACTAGTTATTGCAAATTTATCGTTTGTGTAATTTATAAAATGATGCTGAACTGTAATGAATTGTCCATGATAAATGCCCTGCAAATGTTATTTTATACTTATATAAAGATTAATACAACTCGTAATATATTATTTGTAGTTAAGACATTAACATTGTGGAGGTTTAAAGACATTGTAATTTGTTTTATCAAAGACACTGTAAAGTGTTTGATAAAACAAATGACATAAATCGTAATATTTATATTACGGGGTAAGGTATTGTAAAACAAATCAAGACTGATAATAATTCCCGTTAGATATGACGCTATATTCCATGAAATGAATATACATATATTTGACAGCTTCAATATCATTTGTCGAGAGCTAACCATATATAGAACATTATTTTGAGGTCAGGTTTGAGTGTTTTACAAAAATGTACATATTGTTTGGAAAAATAATGCGAATTTTAATCGTGTACAGCGGCCATAAGATCAGAGATCACCAATCAGAATAAAACATGATACAAGATTCATTAAAAATCTGGTGACCTCCATAGTTTAGTTGGTGAGATCCTTGACTTCCACCCGAGAGTTTCGCGTCGATTTTTGATGTACACGAAAAAAATTCAAAAAGTTCCAGTCTGGTAAAATAGTTCTTCTGGTAATAATACCCGTACTTGGACTAGATAGGCGTGCGCGAGTGTTGTCTATTTGCATGCGATAGTATTGTCAATAACTGAGATGAAAAACTTCAATGGTTCTAAGCCCGAAGGGTCGATTGATGAGGCCGAAGACAAAGTTGTCACCAGGGCACGCTCTTCAATATGTATGTACGCTTCGCCAATTGTGATACGTCAAAATGGACGAAACAAATTATAAATAAACTCTGAATGTTTATTATAATTAAAAATATATATTTTTCATAATAAAATATATCAATTTTGATATGAACAAGGTTTAAAAGTTCGAAAAAAATATTTATTAATAAACTCGGATAAAGTTGCTCATAAATTGCAGATGCTCAAAAATTATTTCTACCCGTAAATTTTAAGTCATTTTCTAGTAAAAATGAAGACATACAATATGTCAACACTGCATGGTGATGTTATTCTTGTATATGTTAAGAATAAATCAAGTTCATTTTTATTTTGAAAATTGCTATAAGGGAAAACAAAAATAAATTTTGCCTGTATCCGTAGCCGCCCTTTTCTCGTTTCTCTCTTTCTTTCTCTCTCAATATATCTCATATCCCCCACTGGACATTATGGTCAAAAACAAAAGTTATTTATGAGAAAACTTCTAAAATGTCACTGGAATAATAATCGAGCGGGACACAGTTACATCAGGGACAAATGTTAAATCGAGGTTAAAAATTTTCTTTCATCAGGAAATTTCATCATAAAGTTGAATAATTAAAACAAAACTTAAGAACTTATTTTAAGCAATGGCGATTCGATACTCTTAGGTTTTAGAGAGAAAAAAAACCGTTCTTTAGTTATCATCATCATAAGCCCAACAACCCGGGATGAGTCTTGACTGTCTGCAGAATTCTCTGACACCCATATATCCCATTAGCGTTCCTTCTCCAATTGATTTTACCCAGAATGCGACAGTTTTATGTCACAGTATCTAGCCGTCTTAGTTTTGGCATCCCCACTCTCCTTCAACCCATCCGATCACTGGAAAAAGCTTTCCTTGCAGGGTCAGTGACCTGCATGCAGTATAAGTACTCAAACCAACGCTGTTTAACAATTTTTATAACTTTAGTTGTAACGTTAAGTAACTTTAGTTGTAACGTAAAGTAACTTTAGTTACACAAGCTTCGCCATACAAACTGTAGATCTCTTTGTAGTACTTCTGTCTCCACTCATCGGTGATATTAATTTGATCATATACAATATTTAGGGAAGATTTTTTACCTCAAAGGTATAACCAAATATTTTTCTTTGCTTTGTAAGTATCCGGGTCTCTTGTTGGCTTATGTATGTTTCTGGAGGGTAGTTAGTGGATAAAGTCGAAACATCATATTCAGTTCTCAGTAGTTTCTTAACTTATTTGGAAAATTTATTGAAAGCCTATGCTTCTCGTTTTTTGCAGCCCACCCGTGAAATCGTTTCACCTGTATACGATAACTATAAATAATAATACTAATACAAAATTGAAAATGATTCAAATACCGTTTCAAACAAAAACATAAAATATCAACACAGCCGTATTGTCGTTACAAACATCGTCGTCGCATCAAAAGTGTGGACGGGAGCAACATTATCGTCAGTCCCGTTAATCTAGCCTTCGGATTTTGAACCACTAACGATGATAACACAACACGTGGAGAGGTCACAACAATCGCACACTAATAGCACGTGCAAGTTAACCAGCTGGACTGAAACTCGTTTGATAACATTTTTTTTAGGGTTTCGTTGCCATCAGACATCCTGACATACATTTGACCACTTAGGGCAGGGATTTTACCATTAAAATAAAGATTAATGAAAAATCTATTTCATAATTTAGTTTTGACTATCGCGTGTTTTACTCAAAAATTGTTGCTTTTGATATTTCTTAATTATTAAAAAAAACGAGATACGCTAAAAAATTAAATATCATGTGTGTTTTACTCGTATATTCAACTTACAATCAAATAAAAAACGAAAGATTTTTCTTCGAAACTCTATTAAGCCGCTTAAAAATATATTTTTTATTTAAAGAAAATTGTATTTAATTAACAACGTGAAAAACGCATTCTTATAATTTATAAGTTTCGTGTAAACAAATAATATATTTGAAATTCATTGTTTTTTGAACATTCTATTTGATAAATAATACATTTTTTCAACCATAAACAATAGAAAAAAGGGTTTGTTTATCCCGAAAACATACTTTTGTAAAATTAAAAATGTTGGCAAACAATTTTTTCACAACAGCAGCCTCATAAAAAAACATTTTCATTACATTCGCCCGTTCACCTTTTCTTTTTTTCCAAACCACAATACAGAAATATATTTTGTGTTTTTGCGAAAACATTTTTTTTGATATTATCAAAAGTTGACCTTTGATTCGTCCCCGAGCTAAGGGCTTGAGTCGCAAAGATTTAAATGTAGGTCAATGATATTTATTGCCTGCTGTTATACCAAGAAGATCATTGTATTTGCAGTTAACATAATTTGCCAAAAGTGTCTTTTTATATATATGACTGAAGGATGATTTTAGTTCATCACTTTTACTGTAGATACTATGGTTTTTGAAGGAGTGGCTATGTAAGGGAGAGCTGCAATACAAAATACATAATTCATTCCATCAACCCTTCAACATATTATCGTCGACCAAAAACGGGACAGGATATCGTAAAAAGAAGTAATGTACCTGAAACATGTAGGTTTTCGGAATAAATAGCACTATTTTGAATTTAGGCTAATCCTGTATTACGAGGGTGGTCCCAGAAGTACCCGACCTGACGTATAGAGGACGGTTGTTGCTTTAAAAAAATCATAATATATAATATTCATTGATTATCTTCATTGATTGATTATCTTCATTGATTTGATAATTTTCATTGATTATCTTCAAAAAGGAAAAACAATCAACGGCGAGTATTATGCGAACTTATTGCAGCGTTTGAGTGATGAAATCAAGAAAAAACAGCCGCATTTGGCGAAAAAGAAAGTGTTGTTTCATCAAGACAATGTACCAGTTCACACATCCGTTATCGCGGTGGCCAAAATCAATGAATTAACGTTCGAATTGCTTCCTCACGCACCCTATTCGCCAGATTTAGCCCCTTCGGATTATTTTCTTTTTCCAAACTTGAAAAAATGGCTCGGTGGTGAAAGATTTGCCAACAATGAAATGATGGAATCTGCGGTTGATGGCTATTTTGAGGCGCTCGACAGTTTTCAATATAAACAGGGTATCGAAGCTATTGAAAATCGCTGGGAAAAGTGTGTCGAGCTGAAAGGAGACTATGTTGATAAAGTATTTTTTCCCAAATTGTGTTTTCTTTGTTAGGTCGGGTACTTTTGGGACTACCCTCGTAAGTTTGAAGTGTGTTAAAAGACCATTTGATCCCACATTTATTATTATACTAGGCGTATCCAGAACGTAAGTGTACTGAGGCTCTCACGACCGGATGGATTTTATTTTCGACATGTTGGCTACACATCCGTGTAGCCTGACCCTTCCCCTCCGCAACGAGACCGGTTCGAGGTCAGTACGTTGAGAAGTGTTGACGTGACAACACGTTTCGTGAAAAATGTCAATCCAATCTCCCGCCAAGTGCGAAATAAATAATGCCGGGCAAGAGTTTTTGAGGCGCTGCAAACTCCATGGAGATGAATTTCTCCGCTCCATCGTTACTGGAGATGAAACTTGGGTTGCACACTACACGCCTGAAACCAAAAGCCAGTCTCAACAGTGGCGTCACACCTCTTCACCCTCCGCCAAAAAGTTCAAAACCACAATTTCAGCCAAGAAAATCATGGCATCCGTGTTTTGGGACTGTCAAGGCATAATTTTAATTGAATATATGCCTCAAGGGGAGACCATCAACTCTGCAAGATACTGTGAGACCCTAAAAAAATTGCGGAGGGCGATTCAGAACAAGAGGAGAGGCATGCTGACAAAGGGAGTCTGCCTGCTGCACGACAATGCCAGACCACACACGGCCAACACCACGAAGGAACTGCTCGCTTCGTTTAAATGGGATGTCCTGAACCATCCCGCGCATTCCCCTGACCTAGCACCTTCAGATTACTATCTTTTTACCTCCCTGAAGCTGCACATGGGTGGAAAAAGGTTTTCAACCGACGAGGAGGTAAAGGAGGAGGTGGAGAAGTGGACGGAGGGGTTGGCGGGAAACTACTTCGAGGAAGGCATCAAAAAGTTGATACTCCGCTTCACCACCTGCATTGAGAGGAATGGCGACTATGTCGAAAAATTGCTAACATATGTACTACGGTAACCACGTAATTTTTTGTTTAAATAAAAAAAATTGTAACCTACAAAAAATCAGTACACTTACTTTCTGGATATGCCTCGTAATATCGTATAGTTTAATTATATTACTAGACCGCTTGGCTGTTATGATTTACTAAAATTCCGCCAAAAAAACGTAGAATTTTTAAAACATTATCGGCAACAGACTCCCTATGGATTGTCGGATGGCTGATAGCTTGGAAATTTTTAAGATACATAAAAAATTACATTTGAACATATTGGATACACGCTCAAATCAGATGCGCCATTAAAGTAAATTAGGGCATAACAGTCAATTGATCGTATGTAAAACTACTTAACAAAAATATACGAATTAGAACAGTTGGAATGTTAACTGGTCAAATATTTTCTTAACACTGCGTTTTCAATTGTCTAAGCAGATGATGTTAAGAAAAAACATATATGTTAAATATTCTTAAACAAGTGCCTGTCTTAAGAAACTAAACGAGAAGACTGAATCATTTAATTAATGTGATGGAGTATGTTTAATTTATTTCATCTGCTATCGATGAAAACAAACATTTCTTTCGTCGTAGGTAATAAAATACGTAAGTAATTACTACATAAATATCATAAACAATCTGATTTTAAAAAATTATCCATTTCCACTACATTTAACTTGCACATCTAAATCGATCAATACATTTTTTGTTTGTACGTATTTGTGTCTTAAATAAATATACGAAAATAAAGTTTTTTTTTATGTAGAGCATACAATTAAAATAGAACATAAACTAAATAATAAATTTCTTAATTATTCCATTTATAAAGTTAATCCCCGCAGCATGTGTTTCTACCAGATATATCGAGGCTCTCTTCAAGCAAAATGATCACGGTTTAAGAAAGCAATGCTTAGGTCCAAGTGCTATTTAATTGGAAGTGTGTGTGGTCTATTGAACCAAAGGAAATCCTCTCACTTCTTACCTCAAACATTTCACAAATGCATAAAAAATCATTTGATTCAATAGACCACACACGCTTCCGATGAAATATGAAACCAGTTCATCATTCCGGCTGAAGAGTCTGGAGAAATAAGCTAGAAACAAAAGTCGCGGGGATTCATTAACATGGAATAACAGTCATCTATTAAGTATTCTAACATGGGATTCCCAGAGTTTTCATTTACACCAGAATCTCAAATGCGGTTTAAAATTCACAAAACATAACATTTTCCCATGTGTAGTGAAATTATGGTGAAAATAAAACAAAATTTTAAGGTTCAACAACATTTTTTTTATATCAACGAAAGAAATTTCATTCAATTACATTATATTTACTTCAGTAGAAAGGCATCTTGAAATATTTTGGGTATATTTGTCATGTATCTACCACAGCACATGTTAATCTTATCTTCTTATCTCATTCACCCTCAATATATTCAATGTACCACTTATCTAAGAACCTATTTGGCATTATCTGTAACACGGTATAATCACCAAAACCGATGTTATCTTATCCACATTCAAATAAATATTATAAGTCATATTATACCCTTGTCAAGCTTATCATGTACTAGATTTAGCGTTATTACTTTAGTGTCGACCTACTCGATGTTTTATTTTTAAGTTTGCTATCTCGCTGGCGCTTATCTCCCCAAATTCAATAAAGATTTAATATCACTAAATGGGAGAAGCTGCGACGAGATATAAATCACTGATATTGATTTGACAGGATAACATACCCTACGCTTTCCTCTCTAATCTATTGAAGGGTCGTGGAATAGTTATCTTTGCTTTAAATAAGACGTCATATCTGAGGCAGCATCATTATTCTTAAAGCCGCTAAGATATTAACATCATCCTTATTATAATACTGTTAATATTATACTTCAAATGTAATTCAACCTTTATACAAATAAAACTACACGTTGAAATTCTAAAAGTGTTTTCGTTGCAAAAGGCCATGACATATTGGGAGAATGAGTTGTGAAAAACCTAAGACACAAATATACATAATAAGGAAAAAATAGATCGAGTAAGGAGAAACTTTAACTGAGGGAATGGTAAGAAATGGAATACCATGTATATGATACGTATGGGTGTAGATTAGTTAAGAGCTGTGCTTATGGATAGATAGACGTAAAAAAATATTTCCTCTCTGCCTACCTTTAAATGGATAGTATTTTTGCACACAACATATTTAATTAAAATGTTTTCTATAAATATGAGCGAATTAAAAATAAACTTCAGATAACATCATGATTTTCAATGAATATCAAATCATCAAAAACAAAGTGAAAATAAAACGTTGACTTCAAAAGTTTCAATATCGTATAAATTATATAAATGAAACAATGAAATAAAAGTATTCATCACTTTTATTTCATTTACTCCAGTATGACACATTGACTTGCTTTGTTAAAATGTGTTTCGTGAATATTTGTGTCGTTTGTGTAGATTTTAAAAAACAACGTTTACAAAATATGAAGATTTCCTATTTGTAACAAAACAACAAGACTGGAAAAAAATATGTATTTATAAAATTAAACAAAGAAGTTTCTTTTTAAACTTAAATTGATTGGTGTTTGGAAAACTTCGGAATTATTTTGGCACACTATCAAACACTTTCATTGAACAAAAATCCTTCCTTATTCACAAAGCGAAAATGTCTTATGCTATTAATACACAAAAGAAAAATTATAATTTATACTCGTATGTATTCACA
Organism: Odontocerum albicorne; assembly: GCA_949825065.1. Taxonomy (NCBI): domain Eukaryota; kingdom Metazoa; phylum Arthropoda; class Insecta; order Trichoptera; family Odontoceridae; genus Odontocerum; species Odontocerum albicorne. Next base: position 33,117,211 of record OX463844.1, on the reverse strand, counting down.
TTTTTTCAGAAGTTATCAAAGGCGACAAAAATATTGAATATACAGAGTGCTCATGTTTAAAAACTTAAAAGAAAATATATTAAATGTATAAACATTTTTTTAGTTAAATAAAAAAAAGTATATTTTTACTCATATTTTACCCAAGTGTATATTTTTACTCATACTTTACCCAAGTGTATATTTTTACTCATATTTTACCCATATATGAAAAAAGTTTTCGGAGAGTACGTCTTAATTTTAAGTAAATATATCGTGGTATATAGAAAAATGTTTATTGTTTGCGATTTTTTAATTTTGATTTAAATTATAGCACTGGAACTCAATTGTCTAAGTGCCGTTTCTTTAAATAAAATAAATACCAAATATATTTGTCAATAGTAATTTTACTTTGAAAGCATACAGACCGGATACAATTGACGAAAGGAACAAAATAATTTGAATTTTGTGGCATATGTCAGAATTTTTTTATTTCATTTCTTAGTTCAAACAACTTAAGATGTACGTTTAGTATTCTGTTCATAGTTAATTTTGACCTGTTCATACCTTATAATTAACGCACCACATTTCTATCTGTTCGTAGCTAATAATTTACAAACCCCATCTCGACCTGTTCATAGCTAATAATTTACTTATAAATGGTATGTGCAAAAGGACCAAACCCACATTGTACCTGTTCTGAGACAATTGAAACATACAGTCGCTCCGCTAGGGCTTGTATGGAACAATATTTTTAAGACTTGATAAACTATTAAATGTCCTTTTAACAAATAGGCTTGATATTTTTGCATATCTAAGATTTATCTAGACTTATTTAATATTTAAAAAAAAACAAAAAAATATTTTCACTGTAGGGTCATGTTTGCGTATTAACGTTTGTTCATTCAACGTTCTGAAGATACCACTCGAGCAAAACTGGTCAATGGTCAAAAAGTTAATGAAATAAATTCAAAATACTAAATTATTAACTTTGTGTAACACGCTTTGTGTTTATTTCATTGAATTCATTAATCACTTTTTACGCTTCACTTCTGAGCGCGAGTGTTGGCACTAGATCAGCATTATAGACTGCCAACTTCCCCTCTTAGGATATTTTAATGTCAACAAAAATAGTACACATTGTCCCATTTACTCTCTTTTCAAATGCAACTCTCATTTCCATATCTTCCAACTTTTATTTCTTATTATGTAGCGTAATATGCAGATTATTATATATCAATAAGTTTATATAAAAGCATACAGAAATATAATATAATCATCATAAATCGACGTTTTATAAAACCTATTTGAAACAATGGGTAATCGATAGCAACATAGAATATAAATATATATCTTGAATTTAGAAATATATGTTAATTAAATTATATTTCACAAATATACAAGTATGTTAATGGAAAAGAGAGAAACTATCAAAAGGTCTAGGTTCATCTCCTAGCATCCTTCAAATCGAGATAACCTCCCATAGCAGACTCAATGCTAGCGTGATGAAAGTAAATTAATTTTGAGTCCAAATTTTCACGAAACAGAGAAATAAACTGCAAGACAAGATTTTTGATCAGATTGGTCAAATGACACGAACGGTTACATCTTGGATTTGTAAAACTATTTAGGTATGGATTTTGTGGGTCCCTACAGTGCATTGGGATGCAAATTTGCATCATAATAATTAAAAAATATGATAAAAGCAAGACCATCCTTTGGAAATAAAATACACTAAAATCATATTGTACAAATATATTGTTGACTATTTGCAAAAAAAAATAATTTAAAAAGGCGTTTGTATATCAAAAAATGATTTTTAATTCTAATAGTTGAAGGAATGGTGGATTCAACTTTTTACTGCATTTCAAGAATTAATTAAACTATAATGAAAGTGTTTTAGAAGTTAAAAAATAATAACAATTCAGGTATGTTTTATTTATTTACACAATATTTTCATGTAAAAACTTATCTGGATGGTAAAAATCAACAAAATATGTGTGAAGTAATCACTTTTCCTATGCTGAGTATAAATTTAATCAAAATCCATGATGTCATGCATTGTAGGGCTAATCAACTGTCTCAGAACAGACAATGAACCTTATGAGATGGCTGATATATAAAATTTAAAGAAATAAATAACATTGATAAAAATATTTTAAAACACTGATATACATACAACGACATGACGGTAATTTTAGGCATCGAATATTTCAGTTAACAGCAAAAAATATGGATCCAAAGACAGCGGTATACCACCATTATAAGCAAAATAATAGCAGCTGCACGAAAAATTGTTATTTCATTTATCCAGTTTCAATGTTTTACCACTAATCAAGCAACCAAATGACAAATGTATATAAAAAAAATCAATACATTTAAACATTTTGATTTATCTATGTTGTGTGTCGATATATGACAGAAAAAAGTTATTATTAGGGAGAAATGTGAGCTAAAAAATGATGGGTTAATTAGGAGGAAAAATTACGTGTTTATGTGGTTTGGACATGTTCGACGAACAGGTGACGAAAAACTGATTAAACTTATAAAATAATTCACGCACGAATAGGGGTAAGAATAGATGAAGACCGAGAAAAGCATGGTTGATAAAGTGAATAACATTTTGTAAACTGGAAAGGTAAGGAGTACGAGAAACAGAAGAAACTGTATGAAAAAATATATGAATGTGAAGAAAGCGAAGGAACTATGTTATCATAGGAAAGTTTTTCGCTCTGTCTTATCTACTTACCTAACAGGGATATGGACATGTATGTATATTCAATTTAAGTATAAACGGTGATTTCTCTGGATATTTTGACGGTTACATATTTTTTTCTTAAACGGATTGTATATAAGTCGTATATTTATGATTGTAATTAATGAGTATTCTTTAAATCAATCTAATATTAATGCACAAATTAAAACTAATAACACAAAAAAAACTAATGTACAAAATATGAAATAACCAGAGAATGCAAAAGGTTATAGCTCATTCGAAAAATCCTTTTGAACTGTAGACCACATTAAATTCCGATGAAACATGACACACGTTTGATCTAATCATTGTTCTCGTAATAAACTGGGATCATCCCGCCTAAAAAAAGCTTCGAGATAGGAGGTGGAAACACAAGTAGAGCGGATTTATGTACTTAGTAGAGTAACAAAGTAATACATAATTGAATACTTTAATATGGAGTTCCACAAAGCATATAAAGAAATTGTCAAAGAGCTTTATAAATTCGAGGTTTTTCTCCACAATGCATAATATAATATAAATATACATATCCGTTAAAAACGGTTCAAATAAAATATGAAAAACATTAAATAAAATAGGTCGCCGTGTCTATGACGCACGCTGCAGGGAACGGCTGGTTGCTTTATGTGAACATTAAATTTTTGTGTTCACAACATAAAAGGTGTTCGGTTTTTCAAAAGGACGGTTTATCTAAGATCCGGGCCACTTTATTTTTTGATTAGATGAAAGCTTTGAATAAATGTTACAAGTTTAATGACATGAAAGACATATCATAATATGTTATGTCACGGTAACCAATTAGATATTGAATAAACAATATCTAATAATCTACTCTAACACATATTATTTACTTTTTAGCTTCCCTGTCCATCGCTATTCTTTTTTAAGTTCGTCCTTTGTTGTCCATACAGCGAGACTGGAACCAGCTATAAACTTATATACATTCGCTCCGTTATTAGCACGTATCGATTCAAAAAGCGATTGGTAAAACTCTTCATTTCAAGTCAATAATATTCCGTGTCTAAATCCCGATTTGCTTTTCCTCTCCACCATTCTTTACTTCTTCCATTAATTATTACATCTCACTTTTATTGTTATTTTAATTGTTCATGAATTATGCACAAATCAACTATAAAATCAATATTTTAAACGACTATGTAACTTATTTTATTTGCTTTTATTTGGTTGATTGGGCGACATTGCCACCTAGCAATAACCCCATTAGATTATTATTCAATTATGATAAGTATTAGTAAATAAATAAAACCAATTGTATATGAAAGTAACGAAAATATTCATTCAAAGTTTAAATTCTATTTGTTTTCATATTCATCATAAAATATTTCTGGAAATAGCATAATATTAAAACATAGTTTAAATTATATATATTATATAATGCTTTTTTCGTCCAGTCAAATTTGTACATAAAGAGTTAGGATGTTCGCCTGGATTGAAATTATCACTGTCATTTGTAATTCCCTTTAAGTTATATCTACAAAAAAAAAAATTTATATTCCAGTCCCATTATATTGTATTACAAAATTTATTTTTGACTACTTAAAGTGACGATATGTTTAGTTACATAACGTTATCCATTATTCTTAACAAATGGAATCTGTTTTGATTTATTAAAGTTTGTTTTTTTTCTAAATCTTTGCTTGTTCACTAAAACATATGTATTGTATTCATTTTTTCTCAAATCTAAATTAAAATAAACAGCTAAATGATCCAAAATCCTTATGTATTGCTGTATACAAACTCAACCAGGAGTGAATTCACGTTGGAGGTTTATGACCCCCCATAACCCCCTTGAAGGCTCTTTGCAGTATGAGCATGTCGAGAGCTTGAGGAAATGGATGTAGCTATCGGAGTGCCTATTGATGAAACAAGACCTACCATGATCCACAAGAAGGCTTTTTAATTGCTTACGCATCCACATGGGTTGATCATAATAGAACCTCCTCAGGTGGAAAATTGGTATATAGGGCCAATTACTTTGCATATGTGACGACATTCGATCTTTACAGCTCCTTTACAGCTCCTACTACTACGTGAGCTGCTCGGAAGGCCTGCGAAGGAGAAGCCCCAATACCAGCCAATTACCTTCTTATGGGATAATAAGAAATATATCTAGTGTTTATCTACTTGAAAATATGACAGTTTCATGTAATAATATAAATCATAAGAAAAAAATCGGTACAAAAGTAATTAAAATGAATGCAAACTTTCATTAGTTTTATCCGATAGATATGTAAAATCATGGATCACATAATTCTCTCTTGTCTGAAATAGCCGTGTTTTCCTACACAGAATCTGCAACAAACATTTGCATGCTCAAAAAAGCCAGAATTTTGCATAAAGGCATAAAACGAAAATAAAGGATAAAACTACAATTCTTCCTGAATATAAAGCTACCCCATTTCCTTTTCAACAGACGCGAAATAAAGCAGACTGGGGTTGAACGCTATTCCAATGGAATAAAAGCTCGCGCGTTTTATAGGAAAACATCCCCTACGAGAGAAATTATGCGGGGTACCCGCATTGATTAGGAGAAATGATTAAGGAAAGAAACAGCTGAAAAAATTGGGAGGCATAAAGGAATATTTAGATTTTTGGAAAGTAATGACCCCAAATACATTTATTCATTAGGGATGTGCTTTTTTAAATAAAAGCTTAACGATTTGAAATTTAAATGTAGAAAAATAAACTTTGCCCATTGAATTTAGAGAATTTTATTCTTTAAACAATTACATTAATCCTTATTGTTTTTAAAAAGAAGTTTTCATTTATTTTGGGTATTTTTATTTCAAATTACTATTCAGCCGGTCCTACATTTCAGAATTGGGTGCTTTTCGGGCATCTCTAAAATTTTCCCGACAAATTCTTTTTATAATTGATGGCAAGAATTAAAAGCGTTCGAACTTCCGTCATATCTATTCTGTCTAAATGAGGAAAAAAAATACTGGTGTGCTCCGATCATCTCACTTCGGTGTGCTATCGGATCCAGTACAGCGGTGTGGTCGGTGAGTTTGCTGGTGTGCAAAAGATCACTCATTAAAAAAAAACACTCCACGGCACAGCTTTGCTTTCCAATTGAATTTATGTTGGAATGGCGAGAGGCTCCTCGACTACGAAGCCCAGCAACGGACGAATGAAAAAAAATACTTCAGTATTCTACAAATTACATTCATCACCGCTACACAGATTTCTACCTTCTATCCCGAGACTCACTTCAGGCGGACAACCCCTTCTTATATTAATATATATTGAGTTTTTTATAGCTGATTACCCAAATGAGGGTGTTCCCAGTCAGTGAGCAATGTTAAGTTGATTGGGTTCATTTAAAATAGAGAATATGCGAGTATTCTAGAGGCACAATTACAAAAAGCACTCAAATAAGAACACAGCTTTTATATATTTATTCCGTAAGAAACCATAAACATTCTTAAAAATCTGCAAATGGGGAATCATGATTGAAAAAAGCGCTCTCACATACTTTAAAATATTATTACTTGTTTGAGTCCTTTCCAAATGTGTTACTTATTATTATATAGATTATTCCGCCTATTCCCGCATCGGGCTCGCCTCATCCCTGAGACGACGACTTCCAACTGTCTGTCTCCGAGACAAAAATCCCGATATGTTTCTCATGCATTCGTCTTCTTTTCAACAAGTGAATACTATTGCTTTATTTTCTGTCTTCCCACCCAATAACGTCTTGTAGTTGGCACATTTCTCGGATGTTGGGAGTTTCCTATTCTGTCTCTCAACAGTTTACCTGTTGTGATACTGAAGTTTCATATCTAGGTTTCGCAACATGCTTTTAATATTCGTTGTATATGTTCTAGTAGTGATACAACATTTCAGTATAGGTCTTACACGATTTTTATAAATCGTCACTTTTGTCTTTGTTCTAATAGATTTATTTTTGCATACTAGTATTTAAAAGATTCTGAGACAGAAACAGCTTTGTTTATCTTTAATTCTGGATTTAATCCTGAATATCATTATAACTTAGCAGATGAATATCCTGATATTAAAACCATATTTACTTGTTCAATATGTTTATTTACTTGTTCAATAACGATTCTACATCTAACAGGACTCCAGTAGAATGTAACTTTTTGATATCTCTAGAGACACACAAGAGTTCATAGTCCGACGTTAACACTAAACACAAAGTGTTAGGTATTCTTTACTGAATAAATTAGTATTTAAAGTCATTTTTTTTTACATATTTGTCGTAGCTTCCTAAAATAAGGGAGTCACGTGGTTTCATTCCCCCACTTAAAGTTAGAGGGTATGAGTTGCGACTCGGAACACAAATCATGAAATTTTAAGGTTATAAATTACTGTTAAGCGTTTAGCCTATGAATTAAGCCTTGGTCTTGTAGTTTGTGTTGTCAAATGAGATTTAATTTTTTTGTTTTCTTTATTCTTAGCTACTATTGTACTTTTGAAGTACTTTTATACATAACTTAAAAGTATTATTTACCGCAAAAAATATTTTAATATGATTTTTGCATCATAATGAATATTTTTAGGGTTGTGGAAATAGTGTAACATGTATTTCTATTTTAAAGGGTTGTAATAATTTTAAAAATAATGTTTTATATAATGTGGAGTGTTACAGTTCATTCTAAATATATTTTTTATTAATTTCAATACAACTTTATACCATATTCATTCTCATTTTAATATTGTTCAATAATAAATATAAATTAACTTGTTGCAAATTAAAACGTGTAAATTTTCACCAATGTATAAGTCAAAATATCACAAAAAAATTAAGAAGTGTCAATAATATATGAACGGAACTGCATAATATTCCAATTACCATTCCAATACGCCCACAAAACTAATTCCAAGTTATAGGGAAGGAAAAAGTTTTCCTGTGTGGTATTTACTTGTTCCATAAATGACCACCTTAACTCGAAATAAACAACCAAAGAAGGCAATTTCTAGAAGTTTTATTGGACTTTCGCGTGACACATTTCTAATTCCAGAACAAATAAAACCAAAGCTGGAATTTACTCGTACTGATATTGTAAATAGAAGTCATTTTCCAGATATTCAATGTGTTACTATTTAAGTACACATGAATACAATAATTTTTATCAATATATTGAATCGCTCAAATAGGAATTTACGAATTGTGGAAATGATAAATCGCTAATAAATAGATACCAATGATCAAAATAACTGAATTTCGGAATACAAATTTCCTCGCTTGAATATTTATATATTTTATAATCACCTATATCTTCATTTGAAGCACAAACAAGATAATTTCAGTTTTATTGAGAGAATGAGTAATTACTATTTTGGAAAACGAATTTAACTACCGCAAAGGGAATTATCTCAATTAACATTATTATTCATTTATTAAAAAATAAAAGGTATTATACTCTTCCTCGGGGGGTAAAAACCCTACCAAAACATATTTTAGATATGCAAACAGCGTTCCAGTCTGGTGGTAACCATAATCTTACTATACTTCAGATACTTTTTTACATTTAGAATGATAAAAGGAAAAAAGGCTGAGTATACATTTGATGGAGTGACCAGGTGAAAAAAACAACGGGATGTTCATTTCAAGGGGTGCTACATCGGATGTTATATCGCTTGTGCTCGAGAGGGATGGTTGACCATCATGGTGATCACGATCCTCAGAACTGAGAGAACGACTAAGGAAATCTCTCACAAGAAGTTTCATATAAAACGAATGAAGAAAGACTAACAAAACAAACATAGGTAAGATAGAGAAAGACCAAGGAAAGTATGATCGAACAAATTAATGATACTTTGAAAGAAGGAAACATAGAAAGACAGAAAAATCGTAGAAGTTGTATGGATGTAGAAAAGCGAAGGATGTGTATCGAAAAAGGACAGTCTAGCACTGTGCGTACCCTGACATATATGATGCATAAATGATGACATGCTATGTAGCATATCTACCAAGAAGAAGAATTTATGTAGATGCAAAGTAATCGTTCGCCTCACCGGATTACATCCCACTCAAATTTCCATCATTTTTCTTTTTAATCCCAAATCACGCTTGGCTGGATCGTGACATTTATACTTTTTTAATCTTCTCGTATAATGAATAAAAATAAAAAAACACTTTTTTTCTAAAAAAAGTGCCCTTTACGCTTGACTGTCACGAGAGTAAAGAACTAAGTTAATGGGCGTCTTTTTTGCGAGACACGTACCAGTAAGCAAGAGAGAAAGAGGCGCCAGTTGATATATATATATATATATATATATATATATATATATAGCCAATACTAATGTTTCTATATCAAGGGGATGCAGAACGTGATCTCTAAAGCCGGAGATTCTGAGATAAATTACATACAAATCTCGTGTTGGTGCTCACGGATGGGAGTTTTTCTACACGACACACTGAGTTACAGTTAATATTAGGGTGGGATGCATAAAGATTATAGTTTTTTTTTTCAAAAATACCTGCAAGAGCTAATTTAAAATTAATTTTAACAAAAAAAAACTAAACAATCTATTATTTTTTATACGAATAAAGTGTTACATACACACATAGAGGAAATAGCGCCAGAATTTCATATCTCAATACCCACCCTTAGACTCATCTACATTCATAGACGTTCCCATACATTCTCCTACAATTTTTCTGACCCTCATACGTCTCCTACGATTGCGTATTAATACCATCAAATTATTGAATAAGGATATAATACATACATACAATAACGCTAACTCACTGTCGGAGTAGGCAGAGGGAACACAGCGCCAGACTTTCCAATCTCGACAAACATCCTTAGCCTCTTTCATTTCCATATACCTCATACAACTCCAACGATTAATCTGCTGTCAAAATATAATTAACTTGATCAATCCATACTTTTCTTGGTCTTCTTCTCACACGCACTATATATCTGTTTCGTTAGTTTCGTTCCATAAACTCAAACTATCTCAGAGTGCTCTTCTTCATCTTACTCAACATATCAGCCTTAAGTTCACAGTTATCCCTTATCACTTCATTTCGTATTCTGTCAAACATTGTCACTTCATGTATTCTTCCCAGTGCACGTATTTCTACAGTATTTATTTGGCACCTATCAGTCTATTTTCACGTCTACCTTTCACTTCCAAACACAATTTTTTGGCATAAAATCCATTAAAATGAATGCACTGACTCTCATTTCTTTTACCCGATCAATACGTACCTTCATAAATAGCATAATCCTCTCTTAAAAAGGGGACACTCGGAAATTGTTCATAAAAATAATATGGCCGAAATCATACGTATCCAAAAAAAAATGCTGACACTATCGAGCGGTGTAACTACTATAGGTGAAAGGGTTTCAAATCAACTCTCGTCAGTCAGAACGTTAACCGCAGAAACAAACAACTGAATATTTAACTGCTTCTAAGTGCTCGAGAGAGTGTTATTTACATTAAGGGGCCAGAAATTCTGTCAATTTTATCAACGAATGCAGCTCTGCGGATATAATTATATTAGACAAGTCAATTGTATTGCATAAAAGGTGTTCACAATTGAACATATTTTGACTCAGCGACCAAAAGTAGCAAGCCGCTGCTAATAAAGCTAAGTTTAGATTTTCCAGTATGTAAGTAGGCGTTTTCATTAAAATCTCCATACAGATATTGCCCGTGTTGTACCGTAATGACGAGGGTTTAATTTTGAGCCTGAGGATCTTAACAGTGCCATCGGGGGCATTAGGAACTTATTTACTTATTCCCACGGATATAAGCGGAAAGGGGCCGAGTCTACCTGCTTGAACTAGTAACCTTTAAAACAGGTGTCTATAACCTAAGGTAGTGCGAATATTATATATCCAAAATTACGTAGAAATCTTTTTTGAATAAAGTTTACATTAACAATATATATATATACAATATTCCGGATTTTTTTTAAATATCACTTCATGGTGTAAATGAAGTAATGTTTTTTAAGTGAGCGTAAGGTTGACGTGTTGGACTGGTATGCAGAATGTCGCTGAAGGGTTTCTGCCATACTAACATTTATTTTTCCAGATTGATTTTTGGGAGTCTACTTTCAGATTGATTTTTATCATTTCATTTTATTTCATTTTATCGCTATGCAAAAAAATCTTTCTATCCTTTGGACAGAGTGCGGGGAGAGAAAAAACCTTAAGCACTCAACTTTAGCGGGATGTCTGAGTAGTATAAGGAACAGAGACCGAGCACCCATTGAATAACCAGGTGAAAAATCAGTGGGGTGTTCATTTTAGGAGTCACTTCATAGGACCAGAGATTGCTTGTGCTGGAGAAAGATGTTTAATGACCATGGTGACCACAATCCTCATAGTTAAGGAGACCTAAAAGAAATATGGAAAAAAACTTCAAGCACCTTTATTTTTTAAGAAAATGTTTAAGTTTTAAAAATGCTATGTTCCTGCAAAAAAATATTGAGATTCTAAAAAAAGTTTTAAAAAAAGTCACTAGTATTTTCTTTTTGAAAAAAAAAGTCTTATTATTGATTCACACAAACAGTGACAATATATTGCCTGTAGTCGATGGGGATTTTAACAGCCAGTCTCTCGCTATTTAACGTTTATATTGAATTATTTCCACCGATTAAGAATGATATTTTTATAAAACATATTTAGCATAGTCAAAGCGTTAAAAAGGAATATCACGTTGGATGTGCTAAATATGTAAAGCGATGAATTGTTGAATTAAGAAGTAAATAAAAAAAACCTGAAACATTTTCATCAAGGAAACAATATCAAAATCATAATTTTCGTGGATTCTCCCTTCTTCTCCCTGGCTCCATCCCAACTCATTGTCTGCGAAGACTGTTGGGGTCAGTTCTCCTCGTCCTCAGGTTGTATGCTCTTCTGTCCCGGACTACGTCCCCCAGGCCGTGCCTCTGCATCAGGTTATCTTTTTGCACCACCCATGAATTCTTTGGTCTTCCTCTGGTTGTTATTCGAGGAAGATCCATGGAGATTGCCTGGTTCACAATGTGATCGGGTGCTCTGCGTCCAACGTGCCCATACCATCTCAATCGCCTCTCCTCCCTCTTACTGTTGATGTCTGTAACACCTAGGCTTCCACGAATGCGTGAGCTTTTTATTTGGATTCTCCCTAAACTTATCGAATATTGATGAGTATATTATGTTCCCCAATTACTTTTATTTATTAATATATGATTACTATTGTTATTTATTATATGGTTACTATCAGTTGTGTGAATTGAAAATAAAGTTCATCACCTCTGATAATCCACAATTCCTTCTGTGAGAATTAATTATACTTCTCAATCTTATTTCAAGCTCCAGATTACTTAAATTCCAATTAATAAAAGTGAATTTAGTAAGAAAAAAAATTGCACCTTTAAATGTAAAATTATTTACATAAATTATAAAAATAGAAACGTCTTGAAAGATTAAATTCTATATAAGGTTTTCTTCATGCCACTCTATTCTTTGAACCATTTATAAAAATATAAACATACATATTTCCCTCCACAAAGGCTTTTTTTAAAACGAATTAGCAGTTTCAAATAATGATTATTTATATGTATGTATGTTCTGAAGCAAACCGGGAACTTTATATCTCATTCAATTATATTTTAAAATGATACTGAAACCTTGAAAGAGAACATTTAGGACTTAAAAAAGGGTTTATACTCAGATACGGCCAATGTACGCAAAAGTTTTGTTAATCCATTTTCATTGGCTTTGTATTTATAAATACTTTAAAGAGGCGGATACATCTTTATCAAAAAAGAAACATATATTATACGAGTATTATTATCAAATATAATGTCAAAATAGCTTGGTTTGATACCCATTATGTTGCGAAATGAAAAATTGAGAGTTCCATCTTGTTTTTATTGCCAAATATTTCGTTACAGTTCATTGATCGTTTAGTTTTATATATTGTATTTAACTTAATATATTTTGGTGGCAATTCCAAAGTACTGTTTTGCTAACATACCATAAAGCATAGACATTGGGAAATAAATTGAAACAATGCCTGAAACTTAATACACCAATAGAGATATAAAATGTTGAAACGTCAAAAAATCTTAATTTTCAATCGAAAAATCTGTCAACTACGAGCATAAAAAAGTATTGAAAATATTATAAAAAGAAGAATCGTATATTTTCAATACAAAATTATATTTTTTACTTACAAGTGAGAATAATGAGTGCTGTTAAATATTTGATGAGACATATCTTTGATTCAAATAATTCAAAAGATTTTTTATTCAAAAGCAATGTGTTTAGTGACATAATTTACATTGACTCATTTCGCATAAATAGATCCAATTAATTGTTAAGAAAGTTTTTAAATACATTACGTAAACTTTGTCTTCGAAAGTCGAGATGACAATTCAAATTAGCTCGAAGAAGAGGACGAGGGGTTGGTTATCTTCTCACAAATTATTCTTACGATTTCCCAGGGGAAGTATTTTAAGAAGCACATCTTACATGTACCTACGAATCATGTAACTTCATAAAATAAGGCATTGAACTGGTTGAACGTTAGAAATAGACGCCAAATTCACATACTGCCCCTATTGCATAATATCCTTAACTATCCCGCCACCCCCTATCTCGCCGAAAATTTTCAGCGTCTTTCCGATCATGGATTAGCGCTACGCTAAAACAGATATTGTTTATTGGCCGTTCCAGTTCACCACTCCTCTTTTTTTAAAATCGTCCTTTACTGTCCATGAAGTGAGACTCTGGAATCAGTTACAAACCAATGTTATACTCGGTCCGTCCTTGGCATGCTTTAGGAAACGACTGAAAAAACCCTTAATTTCTAGTCAGTAATATAACGTGTTTCATTCCTGATTTTTTTTGCTTTCCTCTCCACCATCCCTTCCTTTTCCTTTGATTGATGATATCTCACTTTATATGAAAAGAAATGTTCGGGTGATTGTTCGTCTTTGTAGGGTTTGTGGGCATATGCTCACGTATGTGTTCATGGATTTCGTGGGGATGGCTAGTCATTTGAATGTTTTTTGCGACCATGTAACTTGCTTCATTTACCTTTTGTCTGGTTGGTCGGAAGAGATTTCCGCCTGGCAATAAACCCGCCAGATTGTATTTGCAATAAAAGTGTTAAATAAATAAAATATATGTTAAGTATTCATTATGAAGCTTACATACTTAAACGAGGTTATAAAATAATTTATCTAACAGTCAATGTCAAAATCAATCTTCATTTTCATATGGTTTCAAAAATCGTAACGGCACTCTCAGATGACTCAGGCTGTCTAACGCTTCAGTTGCGTTCCTGTGCGCATCTAATATCTCTGTAATAAATGAACGAATGGGGCAGTCGTTGTCTACAAGTTCCGTAATTTACAATCGCATAGCAGCGATTCCGTAAGGTCCCATTTGTGTATCAAGTAGGCATGGCGACTGTAGCATTGTTACCCTTGGCAGATTCTTTGGTTTGCTCGACATTTGGGTCCGCCGCACAGTTTTCGGATTGACCGATTAAAAATGAAAATTAATACTTCACATAAAAAATGCTGTTTTAGTGTGTCAAACAAACCTATTTACAAGATGCAATGGCCAGATTTTTCAAGAAACCCTTATTTTATTTTTTTATGACGGGACAAAGTGACGCTTTGTGTCGCAGGTATAAAATATTTATATTAGTACATTTCTGACTTCAGAATTATGTGCATGTTAAGTGTTTTAAAAAAATATTGAAAATAATTTTCGTGATGGCATCGTGTTCTACAGGCATTTATTCATTTATTTATGTAATAATTAATTTATTTATACAATATATTATTTTTATAACAATAACAAATTCATGAAATTTCATCCTATGCATTTTATTGAGTTCAAAGTTTAATAAGATGTAAGGTTATGTGCAATATGTCGCAGAGCTATGAAACTAAGTTTAAAAAAAAATCTTATACATTCTTTAAATAAAACGTATCACAATTTACTGCCATTTTGTGCGATTTCTTAAATATATATTTTTTTTGTTATAGGGACCAGACTTACGAGAATTAGTAAGTAACCCTTCGAAAGAATAACTAACCCTTCGAAACACCGCATTCAGCGTGTTTATGATTTTGTAAAAAGGTTTTACAATATTCAAGATGATAAAGAAGCTATAAGATTAAAAGTTTTTGTAAAAACAGAATGCGAGAAAATTCGTCAAAAATGGGTACAAAAACAAAGACGTTTGAATTTGTTTTCAAAACTCTACCAACTTTGGTTTTGTGAAGATTTAGATTTTTCTTCTCCAATGCAGGCAATTAATAAGGCAGGCCATACAGCTAAAATATTTCGAGAATGTTCATCCGAATCAAAAAGGAGAAAAGTATGTGATTTGGTTACCAGCTAGGAGAAGGAAGAATTGACATATGAAGCTGCAGTTAGTGTTCGAGTCAGTGGTAGACGTGATGGGGCAAATTAAATACAAGAAATGTTGACTGCATCACCAAGAAGAGCAACGAGTTATAAAAAGGCAAAGAAACAAATTTTAACAACTCCAATACAAAATCCTTATTCCCCGGAAGAAGCTTTAGCATTGTTCAATGCAAAAAAAATACGGTAATGTACGAGTATATAGTATAAAAATATCCAACAGGAAGCTTCTGAAAGAGGTTTCAATTTGTATCAATCATATGATCGGGTTTTAGAAGAGAAAAAACAATTGTTATCCAGAAGTAGAAAGCATAAATGTAGCAGATATTTTGAACAGCAAAATTTGAAAATTACGCTAAGGAAACAAAAATGTTATACATATCATTATAGTCGTGGTATAATATGCCTGCAGCCTTGCACAAAATATTGATGCACGGTGCTGAGATCATCGATTCTTCTTTGATTCCTATTGGACAAATGTCTGAAGAGGCATCAGAGGCCAAAAATAAAGAAATTAAAAAAATTAGGCAACATCATACTTTAAAAACTTCGCGTGTTAGGACAAATTACGATTTATTGAAATATCTATTAGTTTCTTCTGATCCGTATATAAGTCTTATTAGAAAATTACCCAAAAAAATTAAACATGTGGATGAAAGCAATTTTCCAATGCTATTAAAAAAAAGTTATTTTTGTATATTTTTTTCAAAGTTATAAGTATTAAATTTTTAACGTTTCTAAATTTGTCTTATTCTCAATGTATTTTGGTGTATTTGATAAATTAAAAACCTATTATTAAATTAAAAACCATTTGTTTATATTTTCTAAGCATCTAGTTATTAAAATGTCAAATGACATGAAAAATTATTTTGTCCCTCTAGATTCGTCAATCCGACTACTGTGCGCCGCCAGGATTTTGTTTTTTAATTTGGCCTGCTGGCATTGCTATTTCCAACTATTCTCAGAGCGTTGATTATTGAAACTTAACATATATCATATATGTATTTTTTAAACATTATCGAGAAAAATAATAGATTGATAAGATAAATATAGACTAGATATATAGGTACTATAAATGGTAGTTTTTTTCTATGAATTTTGTATTTTTTTTATATGTGTAACATATATCCTTTGTTGAAGATATTTTATATTTTTTTAAATTGCCGTAGACGATGAAACTGGAAGTAATAAATGAAATGAAAAAAAAAGCAGAATGATAAAATAAATATTATTAGGAAGGAAGAACATCTCCAGCCACAATGATCTTTAGAAAAAAGTAAGGGAATAAACAAATAAGGCAGCCAAAATATCTTATTTTCTAAGAACTATAATCTGGAAAAACAAAAACATACGAAAGCTTAGCAAAATTCGAATATACGAGTATAAGACCTGTGTCAAGCTAATATGATTTATCATATTTAAACCAGAGTCGACATGGCTAAAACAATGAGCATTCTTCGAAAATAAAACGAACCATCGTAGGAAAATCTCTCAGAAATAAGAACGCAAACTCATATTCAACAGATTTACAATACAGGATATCGTCAGATGAAGCAGGAAGAGAAAGCGGTACTGACCATGTGGATTGGGTGGGCAGAGAAATAATCCCATAAATAGCGGCACACGAGATCCCCGCAGGACATTGCATGCCAGAAAGGCCATCTAATAGGTAGAGATATAGCTGACCTCCCAAAAATGATTCTCGCAACAACATATCTACACTGTACTCGTACATAACGAAGGAGTAGAAATGAAGAAATATTAGGTCCTTACATATGAAATTGGCGTTTTGTTTGGGAGGAACATAAAGTTGATTTTTTTTTAATATAATATATTTATTTAATCAAAGTATGTACCATTGCTATCTATGCACTTTTGCCATCTCATAGGTAGTTCATCGATCCCTTTACTAAAAAAACCATTCGGACGGGAATCAATAAAATCTTTGAAGTCGGTTTGGACTGCCCCATCGGAGTTGAATTTTTTCCCTTGCAAGAAGTTATCCAAATTTCGAAAAAAATAGTAATCTGTCGGGGCAAGGTCCGGAGAGTACGGTGGATGTCTTAGACATTCCAATTGAAGCTCTTCTAATTTGGTAGCCGTCTGTTGTGCAGTGTGTGGTCTAGCGTTATCATGAAGCAGCAGTGGCCTAGAGCGATTAACCAGCCTCGGTTGTTTAGCAGCTAGCTTTTCCATCATGGTTTGCAGTTGCTGACAATAGACATCTGCCGTAATCGTCTGGCCAGATTTAAGAAAGCTGTAGTGAACGACACCAGCACTAGTCCACCAAACGCTCACAAGTAACTTTTTTGGAGTCAATTTTCGCTTGGGGCATGGTTTGGCTGGTTCGGCAGGGTTCAGCCATTGCGATGAGCGCTTCCGATTATCATACAGGATCCACTTTTCATCACAGGTAATGATTCGATTCAAAATCCCTTCATTATTGTGCCGGTTGAGTAATGCAACGCAGCAGTCAACGCGCGTTTGTTGATTTGCTTCACTCAATTCGTGAGGTACCCACCTTTCAAGCTTTTTCACCTTCCCAATTTGCTTCAAGTGGATTAAAACAGTTTTATCACTAACACCGCAGCCTGCAGCTAACTCGGACGTGGTTTGCGATGGATCCGCTTCCACAATAGCCTTCAATTCTTCATTATCAACTTTGGTCTCCGGCCGTCCACGGGGCTTTTTCTGCAGGTCGAAATTTCCAGAACGAAAACGTTGGAACCAAAAACGCACTGTGTTTTCTTTTGCGACACCGTCGCCATACACATCATTAATCCTTCGAGCCGTTTCTGCAGCACTGGTGCCACGGTGGAACTCGTACTCGTAAATAACGCGATATTTCAAGTTTTCCATTTTGTAAACTGAATGACGCAAAGAAAAAAAACAATTGAGGAAAAAACAAATGAATTATAATTTTCGAAACACAAATACTTGAGTAAATAGCTGTATAAATTTGAATTTGGAATTCCTAACCAAAGAGAAGATATTTGAGATCAAAGTTGCCAGTACGGCAAAACGCCAATTTCATATGTAAGGACCTAATATAAAGATAAATTTAACATTTTTCTTATTTTTAATAATCAATAAAGACGGTTATAAAAAAATCAAAATAGATTGAGTTGTTCGTAAAAAATAAGTTTAAGTTCTCAAAGTCTAGAAGAATTCTTATTCGTAAGAAATATTAGCAAAAGTATCACGAAGTTCATACATTTTTCACGTTTTTTTATGCAAATTTAATGAAAAACGTTCTGATTTTGCCATAGAGCAGTATTCATTACCGAATGATTTACGGCAGTTACTAGGTGTCTTCGGTATTGATTTCACGTTTGGCTTTCCCATATAAAGTTTACGTGATAGAAGTAGAATAAAAATAATTAATCATGTTAGAAATCCGAATCTCCGCAATTACAAAGGAGCAAAAAAACTGCGGGATTTTTTCGGAATACTTAAAAATAATTCCTCAGTGACGGAGCTTTATTCTCGGTGGTTTTGAACAATTGTCTTTGTTCATCTCGGTGAAACAAACGGATCAGAAATTATCTTCGCAGTATGCGCTAAATGAATTGAAAATTAAGTCTGTTTCAATGAATTTCTACCGATAATATCCCCGAGAAAAGATTTTTCCGTTTGTAGAATAACGCGGTGCCAGAACTGAAAAAAATATATATTTGCGGTATCAAAGAAAAATAACGAATTTCCAAGCCATTACTGAAATCTCGTGTTCAATTAGGAAAATATTTACAGAACAATTATAGCATATACGAGTATACCATTTCAATTTATAATTAATATTTTTTTACAGCTGAACGTTTTTTTTTATTTCACTGATATAATATTTTGTAGAGAATTATTCGAGTCCAATTTAGAATAGTAAAAAATATCAGAGTAAACTTATGCATTATATTTTTTGAGACAGTTTGTAACAAGCATGATCCGTTACGGAAAATATGACGACTTCCGTAGCCTAATTGATAAGACGCTTGACTTGCACCCGGAAGTATTGAGTAATATTAAAGAAGGTCTTAAAAAAGGGGTCACAGTCTGGTTTAAGAGTTCGTCTAATAACAATAGTTTAGTGAGACGTACGCGAGTGCTCTTGTCTATCCAAATGCAATAATGTTTCAAACTCATGCGATGGTGAACTATGAGTCAATAAAAAAAAACCTCGAGCCCTGATCAGATGTAGCGGTATGTCTATTGAGATTCAGAAGGAATGAGAAAAACGCTCTTCATGTCTCACAGCATCTCATCAGCAAAAGCTTAAGGACAGATTGGCATCGGTTGGTTACGTTTCTTAAGCATAATATAGTCGAGCCATAAAAACTTGATTCGAACAAACCATTAATGTGTTAGTTGACCTGGAGATTTGGTGACCAGGAATGTTTTATTTATTTATTTTTTTCAAAACTGGCTTAGCCCAATTTGAAAAATATAAGACATTAAAAAAGAAGAAAAATTACATAGAAAAAAATAAAAAAATTATATAAAATAAAAAATAATGTATATGCATACAGTATATACACACAAACATATGATACACATATATTCACAGTCACTTAAGTATGTTGATGAGTGCTTTCTAACGCGCTCAATCTAAGAAGAAAATTTACTTTTGCTTTTGGTAATATGATATGAAATATGTCAATATCCGAAGCAGTCCGGTTCAGAAGAGTTAAGGCCCTTCCAACAGGCATAGCGGCTGGAAGACCCGTTTTCGCGTATGTTGTTGAGAACAGTTTTTGCCGGCGCAGTCTCGTGTAATTAATTGTCAGGAACATTTAACGCTAATCTTTGTAGTAATGCTGGTTAGCTCACAAATCCTCGAACGAGTTTTACAACGTATACCAGGAGACGCAGATCTCTTCTTACGCTCAAGGAGTTATACCCGAGCATGCCCGGAGAGATTGAACGTAAGAGGTGAAGACATATCATCGAAAAGACTAAAGTTCTCAAAGAGTTTTATAGGCATCACTGATAAGAGTGTAATTAAAAAAAATCCCTTATCTTCCATTTTATTATTTAGAACACTCGGGAACCACCGGCCCCCTAAGTTTTAAATAAAATTAAACAATTCATCCGTTAGAAAAACGGAAAAAAGTGGTGCAGATGATGATTGCATTGAACAAAAACCTTTTCGGATTTGAAAACAAACATTTTACAAAAATGAGGTGAGTGTTAAAATATGAATAAATACTTTCTCAAGGACCTTAATTGTTTTCCTCCCCCAGTGTATTTTTTTCAGTCCACTTTATTAAATACCTACTGAGACAAGCTGTAACGCCATTGTGTAATTTAAGGCACTTAAAAGGTATTCCAAATATTTTTACTTAAAATTTCCAACGACTTTGGAATGCTTCTCTCCTTAGGCGTCTTTAATTTCCAACTTCATGCCGTGAGACTCCATAACCAAAAAAAAACTAAAAACTAAGTTGAATATATTATAATTTTTTAAAGTAATTTCAAGAATTTTGTATAAAAAATTTGATGTTTCCCTTGGTGTAAAAAGACATTTTAAACGGTTATAAACTCTTAAGAAACATTATTGAAAAATCTTCGTAGCCTACTTGATAGGATTCCCGTCGGTACTGATTTTATTAAAAAAGTGTTCAAGTCTTGTTTTCACTTATGTCGCTTTAAAAAAAATCTGTCTGGTTGGTTGGAAGAGATTGCCACATGGCACTGATCACACAATTTGTACGATAAATAAATACAATACAATCTCAATTGTTCCCTGTCAACATCAAAGACCTAAATAAAAACTACGTGTTCAGTTTTACTACGCTTAAATTTATTAGCGCATTTAGGTATAAAAAATGAAAATAAAAACGGTGGACCCCTTTGTAAAATACATACTTATCAAAAAGTTTATATTCAAAATTTCAAAGTACCGTTAAGCGTCCCGTCCCCTTTAGAGCGTGAAGAGGTCATAGGTTATCTTCGCTCGGGAGCTGCTATAGTTTTTTATTTATTTTTGGACATTTGAGTATTACATTTTATTTATAAACTTGATTGGTTTAAGTCGATAATAGTTTATTTTTCGTAATTTTGAGGTACTTATTTTTTATTGCAACAATTACATTATAGTTGGGTAATATTTAATGAATTGATAATCTTTATTTTTATAAATTTAATGAGTTAATAATGGTGGGTTCGAATCCAGTTAGAGCGCCCTTGAGGAGAGTTCGCTCTCTATATGAAACAATATAAATTGTTCATTAATTATTATTATCTTCACCTGATCTGACAGTAGCAGTAAATTTAATTTCTTGTAGGTAATATCAAAGTTAGAAATAAGTAGTCGTCTAATTACTAGCTATATAAAGGTTGGCATGGATCGGTTATGTAAGCAGATTTGAGATGACACAGTCAACAAAGGTCATTATGCAAGCCTAATAACACGAATGAAGGTCCCTTAGCAGACCGAGACAAAGACTTTTAGCTAACGTGCAGCAGGATTTTGGGAATAAGGTGAGTCTGGGGGGAGACGGCAAATGACCGACACGCTTAGAGAAAAATCATCCAGTAGGCTGAAGCTTGATTCTGTATGGGAATCTGAGGTAGATAATATTAGCATCCAAAAACTCACGTTTATCTAAACAGTCTCGCGAAAAACAAAATATTGTTAAATTCGACCACTAGGGAAAACGGGTTTCGAGTTCACACATAGAAAGTATCTAAGCTAGTAGACTCCTTTTACCAATCACGTGACATGCGGCTAAAGTATCCATTTTAAATGAACAGAAGTCCAGAAGCCAACGAAAGTGTCGATTGACAAAACACAGCAACGACGTATTTAGAGCTCTCGATAAGTACTACACCTTCAATCAGTATCATTTTAAAAATAATTGAAAAACGTTGTTTTATATCTATAAACAACATATTTTAATAAAAGCTTATTAACAACCTCCGTGGCGTAGACTCTTGACCCAGGGGTTCTGAGTTCGATTTCCAATGGTAATTAAAAGACAAGGGTCCTAGTATATAAAGAGTTTGCTTGGTAACCATATTCACACGCACCAAGTATCTGTGCGAGTTATGTTGCTTCTTCACGTGTGCTAGTATTGTCAATAAGTGGAACGACGAACCGCAAGTTTAGTGCCTACTCAAGAGGTTGTAACCCCGAAAACCTTTTTACTAGGGGGAAGACAATATTGTCTCCCGGTCACACCTTCAACATATTTGAATTATTGATACCATACAAAAAAGAACGAAAGTTAAATATATATATGTAATATACAGTGAACCGTTATTTGAGCCATTTTGATAACGATTTTTCAGTTGTTTTTCAGATAACCCTATCCTGAATATTCGAAACCAAATCGCCGCTGGCGTCCATTACAAAATGTTCAAATTGTATATGTACGAGAACGTCAAAAAACATACTCTGAAATTCTACATTTTTATACGTGAAAATATCGCGTATGTAAAAAGCTGAGTGGGCTATTTCAGTGGGTTCCACTAAAAGCAAAGTAGATTTGGATCATTAACTGAAAACTGTAAAATAAGCGTAAAAATAATAAGGCAATCAAAGGACAATTTACTGACATGCAGCGAAAAAAAATCTACTCCTAGTATACCTAAATATCACATGCAGAGGTCATCAAATTCTTCAATGTCACTGCGCCCTGCGCAGCCTCACGTAAAAGCCTATATATTTTAAGGACTGTATGTCGTATGTGAGGAACTACCCAAAATGAAGGCCATAGTCGCTATCTTTAAATCCTCACACTACAAAGTATTATGATGTATTTGGACGTGTGTATGCAAACACATTCATAGTAACAATAATAAAGAACAATTTATATAATAATAATAAAGGACTATTTATATAATAATAATACAGGACAATTTATATAATAATAAAGACAAATTATATAGTGCCGTTTAGACAGCTAACTCTCCTCAAAGGTGCTCCAAGTTGGAACCCAAATCCATCATTATATAGCACCGTTTAGATAACAGACTCTTCAATGGCGCCTAACCCACGAAACATTTATATATTTGTTTCGTATCTCATATTATAAACCTGTTTGCAAAAAATTATCAACGCAGCTAAATGTGTATTTACAAACATCCATCCAGTTCTACATCCATACACCTTATCATATAATTCCTATGATTTCTTTTGCCTTTCAACGTTT